>JADNYI010000350.1:0-34451 GCA_015501065.1 Infundibulicybe gibba | reverse complement strand
TAGTGATCGTTTGCAGTCACGAAATTCATCTAATCCTTAATTTCCGGGTCAATTTGCTCCAGGTGGTGCCGATGGATAACTCCGAGTCGAATCGCTCGCACCATCTGAGAACAAAATCTTCAGGTCCAAAGGAAACTTGAAGGCCTAAAAATACGAGAAGGAAGGTGATAATCGAGATGAGGGCACCAACTGCAACTTTAATACGGCGATTCCCGAAAACGTCGTAGATGTGCGGTCAGCGGAGAATCTTCTGGGCTATCTATAATCAGAGAATAGCGCATGGACCGCTAGCAGCTCGAGAACTAGCAACCATCGGATATACACTGACATAGTGCTAGGGCACCATTGTCCAATGTAAGCATGGCGGACAAGATATTCCCTCAAACCCAGCAGCTTAAATCAACTTTGATGCCCACACGATCCGATGGATTCGGAGCGGTCTTTTCAGCGTTGAAATATTGATTTCTCGGTGCGAGTATAGCCAGATGACTCACATGCCATACGCATTCTAAAGTGTGATGAATCCGGGCGAAGCAACGAAATTATCGTATCGACCCCTTAGGCTCCAGCCACTGTTGGACCCCTTCGAAATGATGCGAACATATGGGTGTTGTTTTACTTTGAAGTTGCGTGTCATTGTGATGTCGCAAAATGAACCACTGAATCAGACACGAACTTTGATAGGAACGTGGAGCTCCTGCCCCATGATATGCCAAGCCCCTCAGCTGAGTGAGGCAGACGGAGATCGCTAAGGAGAAGAAGGAGAGCTCTCGATCACGGTGTGCCCGTTTATCGAGTGCTCCACACCTAGGATTTCCGTAGTGGCATCGCACGATGGTGCATCCATGTTTATATATCAAGCACGCCTACGCGTGCGTACTTTGAACATGATCACGCGCCTGCACGGAGAGTGGGTGTCGCGCTAACGGGATGCGATCATGATGGGGGATTACCGAATGTGAGGAAGCGGGCGATTCAGAGTGTAATGTAGTGTTCAAATACCTCTGGTTGTGCGCCTTGCTACGCTTAATCCAGCCAGTTAGCCCAGTTAGCAAGTAGAGCGTCGTTTCTTAAGCGCGACCAACACTACACCCCCAGTTATAGATAGAACTGAACTCATGGCGGAGTGAGCCTACCGGCGGTCGCGCATTCGTGGCGTTTCCTGCGTCCTTAACAAGAACATCACCTGCAAGAATGGGTAAATACCGTATGTGGCTGTAAATTTTACTTTCATTAATGCCTATGATGCGAGCCGTAGAAGAGTGGGGGTCACAGTGCTGCGAGTATCACCCTAGATTCTAGCTCCATCTGGCTAGGCTGGCTGCGCGGACCTGAGGTTGCCACTATCCTCTGAGATTCAGCAGGGTCCGAGAGGAAACCAATGTGTAGATTCTGGTGACAAAGTAGCATATAACCAAACCGCACACCCAAAAAAAACCGCTAGACGTACACAACCATCGGCCTTGATGGGAATAGTTTGGGTGGGTAGATGAACTTTGAGATCAATCGAGTATTTGCTTACGAATTCATAACGTTGCTCGCAGATGCTCTTCCATATCGCCAATTCAGGAAGGCCACCAGAGTTGCGACTTTAACAGTTCAGCGCTGTGGAAATGTCAGACTGGAATAATCTTACCGAACACTGCAAAGAACCAGAATATTCCATCACGCAAAAATAGCGATAGTATTGGCATACGGTTACTCCGGTGTTCATAGAGAGTCGATGCACATTTCCATAGAGTCATGGCGAACATGATTGATGTCTGTCGTTTATTAGAGTTCATACCATCACCGATGCATAATGATATGGGATTCTCACACAATCAATGGGGAAACAGGGTAAAACATGATAAAATGGAGTGCGACGTCTACCCAAAATTATTTGGTACTTCAAGCGAAATAATATAGGGCTGGCACTACGTACTGGGTGTATCACAGAGCGGAGTCGTTGAGCTACCCCAGTGGGTCATCAACTCGGTGACGTGTAGTAAGATTCCGAGATAACATACACATCAAGTGTGCGAAAGCCTATATTGCAGTTCGCGATGAGCACCACACACTTGCCGACATGTAAGATATTACCTCTCGTGCCAATTGTAATAGCGATTCCATCCACAACCATCCTAGGGAATCACTTGATAAGTGAGTACCACTACAATTCCATTAGACCAACATTGCAACAAATTCGACTGGACGTTGCATTAGTATTTGTTTCCGAATATTTTCGGTATACTCACGAATGGTTAAAGTTACCAGGAACACTAGCACGCGCCGACTGCGAGCATATAACGTCCAAACTCTAACGAATCTAAGTTCAGCGAGTTTCGCGGCGCAAGGTTTTGAACTTCATGTACCTCACGACAAGCACAAAATCTACAATACCAATAATGATAGTAATGATGATGCCTTCCACCTGTGTTACATTTAGTAGAGTCCCTCCGTTGATTAGGCGTTGGTTTGGACCTACATGATAAAATGCCCCACAGCTTCCACGCAGTCTAGCTGGAATAGGGCAGGGATTTTGTCAATATACGTCTAACGCCTGTATTCTGTCGAGTAATTCACCAGCAGTTAAGCCACTAATATGCTCAATCAATGCCTATTTGAAGATGAACCAATAGAAGTGCTACCTGAGCGATATCAACGCAAAATATCGCTGCTATCCATTTGTAAGTACGAGCTACCCCCATAGGAGGAGTTAGATACCCAAAGCTAATTCAGTATGTCAACCAAATACGATGCAAGAAATGCCCGGGCTTACATATACTACTTTGAAAAGATTCCATCTACTCTTCCATATTAGCTTGACCTGCCAGAAAGCGAGCGTGTTAGGAACTGGGAATCTGGGATGTATGACACGCAGGATGCACCTCTTCGCCAAGCGTTAGGATATGGTCGAATCTGAGGAGTCGAGGTTCATATTCAGTACTCACACGTTGTACAGAATGTCATGCGCTCACGAAAGGAGAGTTAGGGAGGCCACTCGGGTGGAAATGAATTCATGGACGCGCGAAGTGCAATGTAGAACTTACCTGCAACATAGTTAGCTACCCTTCCGTCAGCAACAATCTGGCTGAGGTTATCTGAAGCCGGTATCTCTGACATTGGGCCAAGGTAGTAGAATAAATCCTGCCGGATCCTCTTTTATAGGATTCAGGTGGTCCAGTTCTAGCCTAAAACAGGGATTCCAATCGGCGGAATTCAAGAAATCTCGGCCTAAGATATATGGTAGTCCGTGGGGATGCATTGGCCTTGACCGTTACCGCTCTAATAGCCAATCGGATTATGAAGGATCAACAAGCTTATTTAGCATGGTACCACATGTTCTCATAGCAGCACCGCCTCACCTGGAATCGCGGACATAGACTGGTCATGCGTTCAATGGTAGAGCTTATATCGTAACCGTGGACTATTTCTAACCCTCGGCGAATAATAAGGCTTTGATGATAGTTGCCGGTCAGCGTCTTGGTGGTGGATAACAGTGCCGCATAGGCTCACGATAATCCCTCCAAACGATTCTACGATCCCACGGATGTGCATAAACGTGCAATCTTTGTCCGTCCCGAGCGTATCTCTTAGAGGGGACAGTCATCGGCCTAAGCACCGCCTGCTACTGTACGGAAAATATCTGTCAGTTATTCGTTCTGCAGTGACAAAAATAGATTCGAAACACACAAACAGCTGACGCCAACGGTCCGCTATTCAAGCTGCCCACTGTGCTCAAAATTACATCCCAATTCTCTGCCCCCGTTCATCCCCGAGCTATACATAAGTAATCCCGTCATGATTGTGTTATCTGCTACTTCCTATCAACATGAACACTGACTCGGAAGTGGTGAGGTGATGTACAACACCTCGGCGGGGTTGTGGAAACTCCTTCGCGTCCTCTCTGAGGGTGGGATCACGACATGTCTAAGATGAAAGAAACGTGGTGCACCATATTAGGGGGCCGCGTTGATGTAACGAGCCCCGGTTCCTACTACCGCATACGCGAAGTCTGCGCTTGCCCGCGGTTTAACGCCCTATGCTTGTTAATGTTCCGGCATCGGTGACTGGCGCTGACTGTATAAGGACTTGTCTTGATGGAAAACATAACCTACAAGGAGACACGTCAACGTGGGTGCATGATGGTTTGATGATTGGTGGATTTGAATAGCCTGGGGTATACGTAGGTGAACTTTGTGATCGACCAAACATTTACTGACGACTTGGAATTCATAACACCGGTCCTCTTCCATATTCAGGAAGGTTATCAGAATTGCGACTTTAACGGTTCAGACTGTCAGTGTCGTGGAAGCGTAGAAGCGTGTGGAATGGTCTTACCGAGCATGACAAAGAACCAGAATACCCCATCGCGCAAAAACAGTGATACTGATAGAAATTGGCATGTGCCTGGATGAGTGTATGGCATCAATTGAGATGCATGCAGCGGCCCGGAGCGGGGCCGGATAGGATCGGATGCCTTGTAAGCCAAAAAACCTCCACCAGCGATCCCTGCCGAGTGGAGCCCAGCGAAAGGCGTACTCCAGGGAAGCAAATAGAGATGTCTCCAGGTCCAAGAAACCCTAATAGACCTCCATCAAGGTTCAAGCCATCATTGCATGGAGCTCGAACCATGGAGCAGCTGATTGTGTATGATCCGAGTACTTTCAAACTCAGGTTGCGGTCTATACTGGTGTATTGGCTAAATAGGTGTAAATGAGTCGGTCTAAAAAGCAATATGGGTACAACACTAGGGTAAGTTACTACAATGACACTAAAAAATAGCAGTGTAAATCAGAACTAGGACATAAATTCATTCCATCCATAAGCATCGTGTATCTGCATCACTCCCCGCCCCCGCCAGCGAGCTCGAGGATAAGCCGGCATGCGACGTCCATGAACACGAACGGCGACACGACCTCGTCTTCCTTGAACCCCACCCCGTCCTTGTCCTTGAGTGAGCGGCTCGAGTCGCTGCTCGTCTCCGAGGACACAGGGTCGAACACGGCCATCTCAAACTTGCCCGCCCCGGGCTCTGTGGACGCCTTGTACGACTTTTTGTGGTGGAAGTCGACGAGGTAGTTGATCGAGTCCACCATGTAGAGTTGGAGGTTCATCAGCACCTGTATAGCATTGGGTTAGATGTAGTATGGATGGGCTACGCGACTTACCACAACATCTTGGACCCGAGCTCGTGTTTCTACAAAATAAATACCTGCCGCGGCTTTCAAATCAACACCCCCACTCCCATCTAGATCCTTCGCACGCTCAATAATACCTCCCCCGCTCGAGCCCGTCCGACGAGTGGTTCTCAAGCCACCCAGCCCGCCCAAATTGCGTTTCTCCTTCCACTCCATCCCAAGCGTCTTGAGCGTCCTGTAGATCTCGAGCATCACCTCCATCGGGGGGCTTCGGCTCCGGATGCCAAAGTGCCACTTGGTCTTGTGCTGCTTCTTCTCCCGGCCGCCCGCCCCGGAACGCTTGGCAGACATGTACGAGGTGAGGTGGTGTTGCTCCGGGAGCTGCTCGGGGAGGGAGGAGTTGAGCACGGCAAAGTTGTTAATTTCGGGGTTTTCCGTTGGTGGAGAGGAGATGAAGTCGAGGCCATCGTCGTCGTCGACCTCGTCTTCGCCTTCATCGTACTCTGCATTGAACTCGGCTTCGAAGGGGTTCCCTTCCAGGTCACCGCCACCAGGAGAAAGGGCTGTTGGCGAAAGCGCATTACGAGGCTGCAGCAGATGTATAAGAAAAATATTCGATAGAAGGGGTGATGAACCCTACATCCATGGCAGCAAGGTGTGCATCGCGCTCCTGTTCCGCGAATTCCGCTACTGAAAACTAGCATCAGTCCACGCAAAAAAAATCAGATATGCAGCCTCACGGTCTTTTCCAAGCCTACGTTTATCCCTGAGCAACATATAAGCGACCTTGACCGCATTGCCCTGCACACCGTCATCTCTCCTTAGACACTCGAGGATGTCGTCCTTCTCCACGCCAATCATGCGGGCTGAAAGCTCGTCGACGACGCCGTCCTCAATGCGTCCGAGGCCCTCAATGATCTCGAAATCGAGCGGAACCTTGGGAGGCGTGACCAGGGAGCTGAGCATCCCGAGCACGGGCCCCGGGGGCGGAGGGAGGGGTGTGAGGTAGCGTGGCAGATCGCTGGTGAAGAAGGGGTGTTGGATAATCTCAGGGACCGTAATACGCTTGATAGGGTCGACCGCGAGCATAGCGTTTATGAGCGTTCGGGCCTCGTGTGAGATGTATGACGGCATGTGATAACTTCCCTCTTCAGCAGGCGGAAGATGAGAGCGGGAACAGCAGCGAAATAGACGACTACTCACGGCTGATTTTCGTGAACAGCACTTGGACGTCGTCGTCCTCGAATGGGAGTCTGCCACACAACATCACGTAGAGGATAACGCCGGAACTCCATACGTCGATCTCTGGCCCGGCGTAGACGCCCCCGCGGATGACTTCGGGGGCAGCGTAGTTGGGGCTCCCGCAGCTGGTGGTGAGGAAGTCGCCGTCGCTGATTTCGTTGGAGAGGCCAAAGTCGGCGATTTTGACATTGAGGTCGTCGTCAAGGAGAACGTTCTCAGGCTTGAGATCGCGATGGACGATTTTGAGGCGGTGAGAGTATTCGATACCGGAGATGATTTGTTGGAAGAAGCGACGGGCACGCGGTTCCGGCATGCGGCCGTTTGCGACGATATAGTTGAAGAGCTCGCCGCCGGCATATTCGAGCACGAAGATGATATCTGTGGGTGTTGAGATGACTTCGTAGCTGCGGATGGGGAGATCAGTCAAGGTCCGAGGCAATGGATAGAGCCGCACAGTTTGATTATGTGGGGATGGCGAAGCGTGCGCATGTATTCAAACTCACGCCGCACACGGGTTTTTGTCTTTTCCCGATGGATAACAGCCTTTGATATGTACTTCATGGCGACTTTGTGGCCGGTGATGGTGTGTGTGGCCACTGAAAAAGCAATTGAATCCTGTGAGAAAAAGATGATAAAAAGCGAGGGAATGATGGCCAACTTTTGACTTTTCCAAAGGTTCCTTCCGCGATGTCCTGGGTGACATTGTATTCTCCAAGTTTCGAGGGCGGGAAGGCTTCCGGTACGTCAGTCATGGTGTGGGTTCTCTGCGGAGAGCAGCGGGGGGAGATGGTGGTGGTGTGGGGTATAAAGTGTTGACCGTTTGTTTGGCTGCACAGATCCATCGACCACTCAAAACATTTCAAATTCTTCCAGGGCCTATTTGGTCCTGCTTGCCTGCGGCATTCATTTCAAATACGTTTAATTTCATATCCACGCGACGCGTGTGGAGGTTGCCACCAACCATTCACGATGCGCCGTGCCCAGAGTGTCCGCCATTATGCACGGCCCTCCCTCGCCCTTGGAGTCGACGATCTAGGGATCTTGAGGGAGGCAGAAGAATCCAATGAAGACGTCCTCCGTCGTCAGCTCCTGGAAAAGGACCGCGAGAACGACAGGGTATGCCTGTGATCTGCGCCTAGGACTACACCCTAACCCATATGACAGTTACAAACACAGATCCAGGGTCTTCAGGCCCAGCTGGCACAACGGCCGCCGTTAGAGACGATCCAGCAGCTCGAGAAGGAGTACAAGAACCTCGAGCTGCTCCTGCAGGGCACACAACGGGAGAACGAGCGATGCATGTCTGAGCTCGATCGGTGCGTTTCGACTATGTGCTTCCACACACTGCTGACCTGGTTCACAGCGCCAAAACGCGCGAAAAGATGCTCGAACGCGAGCTGGCAAAGCTTGCAGGGGACAACTGGCAGGTGTGTTCCATCGAGCTCCTCCAAGGCCTATCCTGACCCCCGCAGTCGTCACTCGACATCGCCCCAGCGTCCACCATAACCAGCCGCATCCACCAACGCTCCAATACCCTCACCACTTCCTCATCCCCCATCACCTCCCTTCCAATCCCTGCCTCCGCTTCCGCCTCCGAGGCCACAGCACTTTCGCCCACGGAGCAGCAGCAAGCGACCCTCGCACACATTGAACAGGTGCGCATGCTCGTGCTGGGCATGGAGCAGCGCTTGCAGACACGCGAGGAGGTCCTGCAGAAGGCCGTCGAACGTGCCGAGGGCGAGGGTCGCCGTTTCGACGAGTTCAGAACGGAGGTCGCCGCCGCCGATGCTTAGTTACTTTTTTGGTTTGGGGATACCCTGATATCTGTTTAGCTCTGCAATTGTTGTATTATATAGCCTCGGGATCTGCGTCCGATCGATTTTGGTGTTGGGTGGGGATCAACTTGCGGGCACGGATCGTCAACCAGCTTTCTAATAGGAGGGAGTTCTGGAACATTTTGTATATAACCAGGCAATCATCTCCATTGAATCTGAAACCATGCTACATATGTTTTTGAAATAGATACAGGTGACCACGAATACCAAAAGCACTAAACCACAAAATAAAGCATCGCGCCGACACAGAGAAATAGACCAGGCGTGCGGCGCTGTAGCGATCACGTTGCACGCGACCACATACCACCCCCTTATTTCCCTTGGCATGACTTATCTATCCCATGACCTACCTTAGCCTCTCCTTTCTGTCTACCTCTGACAACTTCCCGCCGTTTGCGATCGTCTCTCACTTAGTTACCATCACTCCTTTAACTCTTATCTATATTGACTCCTATGGCCTGACCAGTATAAATACCCGGTCCCCTTGTACTGTAACGGGGACACTCTCTGCAATCTACCTGGCCTCTAAACCGTTATCTTATCGTCTGAACCGGCTATCTCGTTTACCGACCTCGAAACCATTGACCGTGTGTCGTTCTTGCTGACGTAGGTCGGCCGAACGCCACATATTTTTTAACGGTTCTAGGAAACCTTTGATTTAACATACCCGACTTGCCGTCTAATCGGATCCTCCTGGTCTGATCAACCTGGAATTCCGTGCCGAAGTAACATGACGGCGAAACGCTCCAGTCGCGTAACGCTCAATACCCCAAGATACCCAAGCCGGCGGGCAAGGCCACCAAGCCGCCGGTCCCTGAAACTCTCAAGCATGTGACGGTCTCCATTTCTGAGACTAGACCCTCCGCTCTCAGTCCAGAGGCGCGCCCTTTGGGCGCCTTGGACGAGGCGAGACCCTCCGTAACTGGAGAGACCGCCGCTATTAGTAGCATGCTTGAAATACCTACACCTTCTGTTAATACATCAGATGAAATGAATAATACTCAGGTACAACCTGAGTTTGAGAACCTGAACACTGGAATTATGAATGGGGTCGCTCCCCAAGACAACCTGAAGATTGAACTTCGAGAGACCGAAAGCGAGACTCTCACTGAATTTACTGAACAGACCCTTGGCCCAAACGAGGGCACGAGCAAGGGGAAAGCCGTAGATCCCGGAAACTGGGGGAACTTAGCATTTGAGAAATCAGAAGTAGACCCGCTCGAGCAATTGCGGATTCTCACAGAATGTAATCAACGGCTTGAAGCTAGAAATCGTCAATTGACTCAGAAGGACAGAAGAAGCGTCGAGCGCGAACTTTCGCACCCGAATGACCTGCGAATCCAAGAACTGGAGGCTGAGTTGAAGCGCCTTCGTAAGGACCACAATAAGCGGGCGACTCGGGAAGAGCGTAAAGCGGCGGAAGTTCGTCGTGGAAGGCGTAAGACACCTGTTCGAGAGAAATCAACCCGACCTATTAGTCAAATAGCTCCCAATAGTTACCTGGGGATTGCCCTGGCTAGGGGCGGGCGAAAGATCTCTAATAAGAAGAAAGGGGACTCATCAGATCCCGATGAACCGAGTGACTCTGACCCCAGTTCATCAGATGAGTCAGGAAAGTCTCTGTCGTCATCCACAGAGAACTCCTCGTCGGATACGGATAACCCTCGTACGACGAAACCTAAGAAGCGTAAGACTAAGAAATCAAAGTCCGTAGACAAGGACTTGAGAACAATAATTAAACCCGTGCCCCCTACGAAGTACGGTGGGGATACGGACCCATATAATTACCACCAGTTCGTGACCGAAGGAATGGACTACCTAACCGAGGGACGAGTCAGGGAGGATCGACAGGTGTTCACCTTGTCACGCTACCTTACCGGACGCGCCCGGCAGTTCTATGTACAGCAGGTTGCGAGCAATCCATATGAGTGGAACGTGGACGACTTCTTTGAGGAGTTGTTTGATTATTGTTTCCCCCTGAACTTCAAGACGAGTCAGAGGGAGAAACTACGCAAGACCTATCAGAATGAGAAGTCTGTGAAGGAGTATGTTCACGCACTCAATGAGCTATACAACATGATTGGGCGGGAATCTGAACGTAACAAAGTAATAAAGCTCTGGGACGGGTTTCGACCCGAGATCCAAGGAGCTTTGTACAAGGAGCGCCTGAATCCAGAGACGTCATCTTGGAAAGAGGTGATAACCACCGCGGAGATTATTGAGATCTCGGAGGAGGTGTCGTCCAAGGTCCGAAACTCTCGTCGAAATCGAGACAAAGACCGGGGATTTGGTACCAGAAATCCAAGCCCGAGTCATCCGACTCGTCATCAGAACATCCCGCGTCATAAACGGAGAAACTACTCACCTGAGGGGGGCCGGAAGGGAAATCCATCTGGCTCATCTCAGACTTCTGGAACCCCCGGTGGATCCAACCACAACCGCACTAGCGCGGCAGGCACTGGGAATAATCAGAAGGACAAAGGGCACAATAGCCAGAATCTCACAAAGCTGACCGACAAACAGCGCGATGAATATCGAGCTGAAGGAAGATGCTTTATGTGCCGGGAGAAAGGCCATATGGCCCGGCAGTGCCCGAAGAGTAACTTCGCGGGGAAACCACGAAGTCAGACCCAGAAACCCTCACCTCAGGCTCCCAGATCGGGCCTCTCTGTCGCCTCAGCCGGATTAGATTTGGCTCATGCGTCGCAGTTGGTTGACCTTGCCAATTCGACGGAAACCACCACCAATCTGATTCTAGGGTCAGTTCGACTAGAACTGGATGTAGGAGACAGCGACGGACCAGTTATAACCGACGGATACCCTGATGATGAGGAGGAAAACGACTCTGATAAGGAGAACCAGTTCACGCGCAGCTTTGAGCGGGTGGACACTCACTTTGAACCTCCGGATGAGGAACCTGAATCATCCATCAACTTAGAAAATGATCCGGTCTGGAATATGATGGAGCATGACTTACAAGATGCTCGACGAACGATGATGCCGGATTACGAACCTGACGGGATTCTAGGGGATCCATTTGCACGGATCGCCCAGTTCAGGCTCGAACTTGAGCAGGATTACCCCGGGGATAAGGACTCGGATGCTGATGGAGTGACTGATCTTCATCGGTTCCAAGTATACCGGATTGAAGACGGAAAACATGCCATCTTGGACGCGCTTCGGCGGGATCGAGAGGTTATCCTCGTGGATAGTGACCTGTTGCGGGATCCGACCTTCTGCATAACCCGTTGGTACGCGGGCATCCTGGGACGCGACGCCGGCCTGACTAACTTTGAAATAGGCCGGTGGATGCATAGCCCTGCTCGCTTTAGTGGATGTATGGGTGACGCTCGTGAGGAAGCAGTATCCATGGTCTTGCTTGACTTCTTTGAAGACCACTCACCAGATAAGGAAACCGGCATTGAAGAAGCCGATGAGTTAACCGATGATTTGTACCTAAATTTGGAAACAGATACGGGTGACTCCGACTGGAGACCGCATGTCAAAGTCGTGGCTGCCACTAGAGAAATAGATGACGGCTTTGAGGAGGGATACAATGTGACCCACCGTGATTGCGACTATAGCATGTTCTTGCCCAGTCAGCTTCTCCGGGACGACAAATTTGACCTGGGGGAGTGGTTCGTAAAAGGCTCTATTGAATTTGAAGAAGCCACTAACCGTACCATGATGCGAGACACGCGACGGGATGATGATGCTCCCTGGGCCTTAGAACTGGGGGGTACCTATATTGAGGAAGCCGAGTTGTACGCTCTACAGCGGAATGCGGCGGCTACGCGGGACTTTGGCCGTGAGATCCCAAAGCCCATAGTGGTGGTCGTAATGATAAATGATCACCCTTGTCGTGCGCTGATTGACTCGGGTTCCCTGGCAGATTTCATCTCCACGTCGATGGCTGATCAATTGAAGCTTAAACGCGTTGAACTTACCAAGCCGTTACCTGTTCATCTTGCCGTCCAAGGCTCGAGAACGATGGTAACGTGCGGGACTAAAGCCCACTTGGGCTATCAGCACATTAGCGAAGAGCGCTATTTTGATATAATTAATCTCACCAATTATGACCTCATTCTGGGGACACCGTTCATCTTTCAGCACCAAGTGATGTTGGGCCTGAACGAGTCTCGTTTGATTGTCGGGAGCAATGAATCCCTGCCGATTGTCGGGGAGAATGTGAAGTTTCTCTCGTCACGAGCGATGGACTTAGCTGAGGGCGGGCTTGAACAAGTACGAGCCTACATCTTGAAGGCGGCCGGGGCCCTCTTCTCCAATCCTGGAGAGGCACCGCTTCCTCCACTAAGGGCGATTAATCACCGGATTGATTTGATTGATGAGTCGAAAATTTATCCCTACAGGAGTGTTAGGTGTCCAATTGCTTTAAGGGAGCAGTGGAATGACAAACGAAGCTTATATATCAAGAATGGACGCTGGGAGCCAACCAGCGCCACCAATACTATCCCCATGATCTGTGCGCCCAAGGTTGGAAAGCCGAAGGATGCTCCGGAATTGAGGACGATGTTCGATACGCGAGCGCGGAATGCGAACACTGTGCGAATGTCGTCACCACTGCCAAACCCAGATGATATCCTGGCACGGGTCGCGAAGGCCAAGTTCCGTACGCTTGTTGATGGAAAAGACGCGTATGAACAGATCCGTATTGAACTAAGGGACGTCTGGAAGACTGCGTTTACAAGCCCTGATGGTAACATGGTTAGCCATGTTATTCAAATTGGAGACTGTAATGCGCCCGCTACTTACCAAGCATTGATGAATTACCTGTTTGGGGAAATAATCGGGAAGTTTATGGACGTTTACCTGGATGATATAGTCATTTATTCTGACACCTTGGAAGATCATGTCGCTCACTGCGGGCAGGTATTCGGTATTCTGGGAAGGGAGAAATTCTTCTTGAGTGAAAAGAAATGTCAGTTGATCTCTCCGCGCCTAAGAATACTGGGACGAGTCATTACCGATAAGGGGATTCAGATGGACCCTGCCAAAGTGGACAAGGTGGTCAATTGGAAGACGCCTACCAACAAGGAACTATGCCTTCAGTTCTTGGGGACTGTCAGCTACTTAGCGGACGATATTGGAAAGGTGCGCATACCGATGGGGGTGTTACACAACATCTCGGGAAAGACATCGACGTTCCGCTGGGGCTACCTAGAGGAACGCGCGTTCCAAGAAATAAAGGAATATACTGAAGCGCACCGTAACCATTACCGGAAACCATTGGTGGTCGGAAAGGGGGCTGAACCAGTCCACATGATCACTGACGGGTGTAGCACGGGGGTGGCTGGCGTAATAAGTCAGGGCCCCGATTGGAAAACGGCGCGTGTAGCTGCGTTCTACTCAGCCAAGTTAAATCCTGCGCAGCAGAACTATCCTGTGCATGAAGTGGAAATGTTGGCTGGCGTGGAAACGATGCTACGATACAAAGACTTACTGCAAGGGTTGCCGTTCACATGGCATACTGACCACAAAGGGTTAATACACCTGTTGAATCAGAAGGACCTATCAGGCCGCCAGGCGCGTTGGATGGAAAAGATTGCCGAATTCAATTTCTCGGTGAATTACGTGCCTGGGGCTGAGAATGTACTTGCAGATGCGTTATCCAGGATATACTCCAATGAGGCGCCGGGAACTGTACGGGCACCGAGTGAGTACCCCTTACATGATCTGGACGAAGATCTGGAGGGCAAGGGTGTTCCGTTAGAGGAAATCATAACTATGCCCTTATCCGTTGGGCAGACGGCACGCGCCAAGTTAAGGCCTAGGAAGGTACCCGCGGAGACGGGGCGCCCGGAAACAAGTCGTGAATTTGCCAAGCGAATGGTGAATCGTCGTTTCGTTCTTAAAGGTCCTGCAGACCCAAATGAACGAAAGGAGGGCAGAAGTAATGAGCCAGACGTACCAGAACCGAGCACTAGCAAAAACTTGGAAGACGAGCGCTACGAGACGCCTCCGGACTTCATTAAAAGTTCATTCACACCTGACTCAACGCTATTAGATGTAGCGGACAGGGGTGGAATAGACGTACCGAATCTCTTGAGAAACAAGTTCTATAAGGACGATAAGTTCTTCAAAAATATATTAGAACGACCCAAGGAATTCAAAAACTTTGAAGTCGATGATGGACTACTTTACCTGGTGAAACAAGGTAAACGGCTGTTATGCATACCGGAAGCGATTCATGAAGGCCGAAGCATAAGGGAAATCCTAATACAGGAAGGACATTCGGTGTTAGCGCATCTGGGAGCAAAGAAGACGTATGACTACCTACAGGACCATGTCTGGTGGAAAGAAATGTGGCCAGACATCATGCGCTACTGCGAGACATGCATGACTTGCAAACGCAGCAAGCCGAGTAACCAGAAACCGTATGGATTATTGAACCCATTACCCGTACCGACTCAACCCTGGGAATCGATAGGGATTGACTTTGTGGGTCCATTACCCGAGTCGTCTGACAGGAATGGATCATACGACTCTATTGCAGTAATAATCGACCTACTGACGGGAATGGTCAACCTGGTACCATGTCGCACCGACTACCAGGCCAAAGACATCGCTGAGTTAGTATTCTCGGAGATCTACAGGCACAACGGGTTGCCCAAGAATATTGTAAGCGACCGTGATGTCTTATTTACCAGCATCTTCTGGGAACAGCTTTGCAAACTGATTGGCACCAAACTCAAGATGTCGAGTGCTTATCACCCCCAGACGGATGGATCTACTGAGCGCGCCAACCGCACCATCACCCAGATGATACGCCAATGCGTAGGACCTAAACAGAAAGACTGGGTCAGCCGGCTACCTGGGATTCAGTTTGCCATCAATTCGGCACGCTCCTCCACCACTGGCTACTCCCCTTCTTCCTTAATCACGGGCGGATGCCAAGAACTATGATCTGGGAAGCACCTGGAAAGGACTTTCAGTACGCCGGCGTCAGGGCGTTCGCCAAGCGAGTACAGGCTAGTATTATGAGTGCTCACGATAGCATCTTAGCCGCTCGGGTGAAACAAACGCGGAACGCTAATCGGCGCCGCCAAGAATCCCCTTCAAGCAAGGGGACTTGGTTTACATATCAACGGAGAATATCTCATTCCCGAAAGGATTGGCCCGGAAACTGGTACCCAAGTACATTGGGCCGTATCGTATCTTGGAAGACTTCAAGAACAACTCCTATCGCATTGAGCTCACGCCGCGTCTGAAACAACGAGGTATTCATGATGTATTTCACTCATCTTTGCTCAGGATTCATGTGCCTAATGACGACCGTCTATTCCCTGGACGTCTTGAAACCCAGGTTTGGGACTTTGAGGATCAGGAGTCCGAGTGGGCCGTCAGCCGGATCAAATCTCACAACGGCTCAGGCACCCGCGCGTTATTTGAAGTTGAATGGCGGTCTGGAGACTGTACTTGGCTCCCATATGATAAGTGCAATCATCTCATCCAACTTAAACAGTATCTTGAGGCCTTGGACGTGGATCACATCTCCAAGTTGCCGAAAGGAACGGGGAACCCTCCGGACGACCCTCAGATATTCTTAGGAGGTATGTCGATTCAGGAGGAAATACCAGTTGAAACTCCCGAGGCGGAACCCAAGGCGGAACAAGTCAACCGTCAGGAGACAAGAAAGGAGCGCGGGCAGCCCAGGCAAGCCCAAGGACGGCACGGCGACCGGTCAGCAGAATATTTAAATCATCTGCTTCGCCCCATTCTACATCACCTTTTCCCGTCCACTCCCATCTCCAACTGTTACCACCAACTACCCTGTCGCCCCCTCCTTATTTCATCGATGCCTATCCTCAATTTGAAGAAATACACGTTCCTCACCAGGGATTCCCCCGAGCTCCTCCTGGTCAGCAACGACACGCAACACGTTCAACGGGCATTCACTCGGGAGCAGATCAAGCTCATCATGGCCTACGAGGCGTTCCTGCGAACCGACCCCCCACGCATCGACGCCATACCCATGCCCGCGGGGTTCATGGAATTCGCAGATCTTTGGAATCTCCATCCCAACGTATCCGCGGACCTTTGCTTTTCCCGTTGGGACGAGCAGGGCAACCTTATTCCCGGGGCAGGGAATCTCACCACCGTCTCCCTCATGGGGGGCACGTCCATCCCCGGTCAGATGTACGACCTGGGGAAAACCGACCCTACGTTCTGCCAGTTTATCCTCGACGAGACGACGCGCCGCAACATCCTTACCATGTTCGCCAGCACCGCCGAAACCGAGCGGAAACGCAAGAAGATCTCGCAGGAAGGGTTCGTCCAGCGGACCGAAGAGCGCGCGGAGCGGGCGCGTATCATCACTTCCAAGCCCGCCGCGCTCGCCGGGCCCGCCGCCAAGAAGAGGAAGACGAAGCCTACGATCTCTGGAGGGAGCAGCCTTCCGGCCAAACTGTCTTTCACCAAGACCGCACCAGCCGCTCCCGTCGCCAGTACCAGCGGGGCCGAGGCTTCTAATGCCATGACGGAGTAATCGTGTCCTTACCTCCATCACCCGATACCCACACTTTAATTATCCCTTGTGATTAGGACTCTTTCCAAGACCCCTGGAGGGCATTTGTAGCGATCACGTTGCACGCGACCACATACCACCCCCTTATTTCCCTTGGCATGACTTATCTATCCCATGACCTACCTTAGCCTCTCCTTTCTGTCTACCTCTGACAACTTCCCGCCGTTTGCGATCGTCTCTCACTTAGTTACCATCACTCCTTTAACTCTTATCTATATTGACTCCTATGGCCTGACCAGTATAAATACCCGGTCCCCTTGTACTGTAACGGGGACACTCTCTGCAATCTACCTGGCCTCTAAACCGTTATCTTATCGTCTGAACCGGCTATCTCGTTTACCGACCTCGAAACCATTGACCGTGTGTCGTTCTTGCTGACGTAGGTCGGCCGAACGCCACAGGCGCCATTACAATTAGGAAAGGGTGGAGGCAAAACGAGGGCAGCGTTCGGGTGGTACAGGGACAGTGTCCGGAAGTAACGAGTGTCATAGATGTCATGTAAACGTGCATAGAATTCAACCACAAACGCAGCTTAAAAGGGGGAGCAGACCGGGGGGCGGCAACGCAGCGCGATGCGCTGTTGTGTCAAAGGCTGCGCAAAGCTCTTTCTGAGGAACTAAAACAACCATGATCAGCCTCATAAAGCCTAGACATGCGGGAGGTGCATACCCTGGGGCGTTTCTCAACGCTCTCGACGGGCTCCATAGCGAGTTCCGCCGATTTGCGTTTAATGCGGATCATAGTCGGGGCATCGGCCTGCATCCATCATCATCAGCGTCTTTCTGAAATCACTAAATCAGAGGGGACTTACGGGTGTCGGGAGCCCACTCGAGTTGGAAACATCCGAGTCCGAAGAGATGGACATGCCCGAGCCCGGCGCGTCGGGCAGAGGGGTCGTGATGTCTGCGATGCGAAGCGGTGAGATCTCGCCTGTGCGGATGATCTCCATATCCCAGGCCTCTGTTGCGTCTCCCTCGTCGACGGGGGCATCGAGGGCGGCCTCGACGTCTGGGAGGGGAATAATTCCCCACATCGGCCGATGTTGCGGGCGCGCAGGCGGGGCGCGGAAGACGGGGTCTGGGGCGGGGGTAGGGATATCGAGGATGGGGAGCGGGATGACAGAGACGTGCTTGTGAGCGAGGGCAACGGCCTTTTCTGTGTTAACCCCGAGCCCAAGGCGCTGTGCGCGCATTTTGGCGTGGTGCGTGGGCCGGAGGGAGCGGCGCACGCTTGCAGCAACGCGACTGTAGTGCGCATTTGCCTGGCGCAAGATGAGGATGAGGTTGCGGATGTGGTGCGGCTTGAGCACGGGGGCACCATCGTGCTGGGGCTGCTGGGTGGTCATGATCGTATTGGTTCTACGTGTGATATGTGGGTGAATGGGAGATGAGGGGAGGGGAATGCGAGCTAATAATGGACTACAGGACAAAGGAAGGGGTGACAAAGGCGGGACGATCAGCAAACGTGTGTGGGTGCAGGTACCAGTCCTGATTGGTGATCGCACGCGCTGCGTGCTTTAAAGGAAGCGAAAGGGGGAGAGATGCTGGAATGCTAGCACTTGTGCTTTGATTATATGGCATCTGATGCTGGACCCACAGGACGAAGCAAGCCAGCCACGTTACCGACACAAAAGGGCGCGCCTGCATGTTATTATTGTCCTGTCCGCGGGTTACAAGCTGTTACAGGCCTAACGTCATATGGACCTGACATCCTCTCTTGTTTTTACTTTCGGACACCGCGAATCATCCGATGGATCGGTGGAGAGCCTCGACCACGAGGGCCGCTAAATAGGGGGCCGATGAACGGTGGAAGAAAATGAGGCACACCAACCCGATAAATCAGACACCCTTTCTTTGTATTTTGGACGTTTAGGAAAGCATCGCTGGGATCGAAATGTCAAAATGTCGCGCGTAACCAACTGCTATTTATGGAATGTCTTTTTGTTCTCGTTGCGGGTCCAGGATTCCACGTGACGCATGGCGAGTAAGTGGGACGGAACCACTGCCAGACAATTTGGAATACAGCATCATGTGTTTACCGTTAGCGGCTTACCGAGCTAACAACACTTCGATTTTTGAAGAGGAATACTGGAGCATAGAAGCGTTTGTGGGTCCATGGGGGCGTATGCACACCCGTACCGAGCGTTCAATATACGTCGCTGCAATTGTTCTCCCAAAAGGCCAAGATACTCTGGGTTACTGCGCTAGGCTTCCGACTCATGGATTTGTGGGCGCATACACCTGATAGAAGAGATGATATTCATGAGGATGCATCATAAAGACGAATGAGCAGAACAATGGCACAGTCAGGCTCAACGCTTCAAGAATAATAGCCTTTGAAGTAAAGAAGAATTTATGGGCCCACAGAGACATATGGACGGACACTTTCAGCCGCTCAATATCAGCTAACCGCGATTTGTTTTCCTTGGGCCAAGGGCCAATAGTGATGGATTCTGATACCTGGGCTGTTGCGCTAGGCCGGGTCAACCAAGATTTCGAGATGGATAAACCATAGGTGCGTGGACGGATATGCATGCAGGATGTGCCAAAGGAATAAATATTCAACAGGATGGACAGTCGTGGATGAACGTAAAAGCCAAGATTGCGGCACCGCCGAGCAATTGTGCGGTCCGAAGCAACCCAGAGGGATCACATGACCACGGGTTGGAATTCGGCTCGAAGCCACTAGGGTACGGGGATTTAGTCACACTGGTGGGGATGCGCAACGCCTGCCAAAAAAATGTGCCAGGAAAAGTGGCCACTGCCTCTTTGGGAAATTTATTCCCATCGCACAACTTGGGCTCTGACTTTGGACGTTGCACGCCAGAGAGATCATTATAGGTCGTTATCGGGAGTAGGTACATTTGAGCAGTGTTATATGCTAGATTATAATTATATAGATGGATTAAAAAAGTCAATGCGAGAACTGATACTCAGCCCTCCATATCCTCCTCTTCTATGTCCTCGAGCTCCTCCCAATTTAGCCGATGTGTGTGTGGCTTGAATAATGCAGGGTCGGGAGACTCCGTTTTTTCGGCAGGTAATATTCCAGTTCGCAATCCTTGGTTATATCTTTCGACTGCTACAATCAGTTGGATGAGTTTATCATCTTTCCGCATTCGTTGGATGACAGTTTTAGAGGGGATATGCTTGTCATGTCGACGGTGCCAATTGATTTGTGATGTGATTTGCGAAACTGAGAATCGACCTCCAGCATTCCTGATAACCTCGACATCCAGCTCTGGAACGATGCCATCTAGTGCTGCCTCTTGTGCATCCACCTTCTTCTTTCGCTCAATATCCCGCTTGTGTTTCTCGTCGACAGCCTCCTGATCGCATTGGGCTTGCCTTTGGCGCTGCTGTTTCTCAAGGCCCATAGTATTAAGCCGACGCGCCTCCCTGCGAGTGAATGCATGGTCCGCAGGGGTTAAAACTGTCGATACGAAACTCGAGGTGTCGTTTCTTTTATACATGGTCCAGGAGTTATATGAAGTGAGGCTCATATTTGGCGCCCGTCGTAGGGCCTGTCGGAGACCTCCCAAAGCACCCTCATTATGGTCGTTGGTTGCTGGAATCCAGGCGCGTTGCTTCTCGCCCTCTGTTAGCCTGCTAATGGTGCCCCCAGCAGTGAATTCAGTACTGAATCGTCCCCAGGTCTCCAGGGCTCCCTCAAAGCAGCTAATAAGACACCCTTCAAGATCTGGCAGCGAGGGTGCTAACAGTTGGACCGAAAAAAATGCCTCAGGACGTTCCCACACACTCCCGTCAAGCGCACCGCGGGTGAAATCTGCATCAGGAGCAAGAAGCAGCTGGGGGTTGGCGATAATTGCTGCGCAATGAGCGCTGACCCTCTCATGGAGTGGTCCGAGCTCAAGAGCATTGATTCGTCTGTCCCCTGATCCACGAACAACGCGCATGTATGGGTGGGTGATGGCAAGAGAATAAAGTGTGAGGGCACACATTTCCGTGAGTGTTGGGATATCCTTCAATCCTTTGAAAACGTTACTTTCCATATGGTTGAAGGAGCGATTCTCTTTCTTGTCACGAACAAGCAAGAGAAACTTGAGGTAGAGTGGAAGATGGACCAGGAGTTCGGCAGCTGCATCGCAGTGTGATTGAAAGCGTGTGTTGCTTGTATCTGGGAAGCGGACCGCATATCCAAGGTGGCGCTCAAAATGTATGTGAAAGGTATCCTGTTGCCCCTTTTTGTTGTCTTTGTGGTGGAAAAGTGCCCCGGCCAAACTAGTGAGCTTCACCGCACCGCCTTGTGAGGATTCAAGAGCATGGATTTGTGCCGCTGATGAACCACTAGCAGCCGCAATTGCGTTGTCGCGATTAAACAATTTAGTGGGACCAACCTGGCCCGACCGTTCCCAAAATGCTGTCATCCCACGAACCGCGCCTTTCACAGAGTTCATCTCTTTGTGCATGCAACAACCACTCCATACATAGAGCTCAGCTTCACGCCTCTCTTCCTCTGACAATCTACCCCACTCATCCTCTCCAATCCGATGGCATAAGCGTTCATATGCCTCGTGGTCTTTTTGGTCCTTTATATCCTCGGGAAGGGCCTCCCAAGCGTCATTTCCCCCAGCTTCTTCTACCTTCCGCTGACTCTCTTCCAAGATGATAGGCAGAAAGCTAGCGATTGAGGCGGTTTTTAGATGCGCCTGGCCCCGGACAATCCGATCGGAATTCGTCTTCCACTCTTGTATGAGACGGCCAAGCTTTTTCTGATCCTCAGCATGATCTGACCCAAGCCCAAGAATGGATGTGGCGAATGTGAGAACGTTGGCCGGTCTCCTCGCTCCAAGTGAACTCCGGTTGTAAGTGTCATAATAATCGCCGCTCTGGTCCTTCCATGACTGAAGCTGTGTCTGACTTTTGTGGTTTGTACCAGATGATACACCAAAGAATCGAGTTTCTGGGATGGCGGCGGCAGCCATGATTTCGCCCTCGCCATACTTGGGGACTTGTAAGGTGATATGCTTCGCTTCATAATTCAAGTTTTTTATAGTCGTCCCATCACCGCTTATGGTGTGTCCTGAAAAAGCTTTAAGTACCAAAACGCTCTATAGATAATGTATGTTTCCACACCTTTTGACAATTCCATCTCATGAACTAATTGCATCTTTGACGCGATGCCGCCCTCTTGAACTACCCGCCCAACGGTTCTACTGTCCACACTGTCCACCACGTCCACATTGAGTCCCTTCCCCACAAGATGGATAACCTCGTCCACATGGACCGCTGGAACATTGCAAACAACCATGCTACGGATCATCTCGCGGCAGCTGTCCTTCACCACACCACGATGTTTAAGGTAGAACACCCCCGGTTCTTTTCCGGCATGTGCAAGTGCTTTTGCAATCCCGGTCTGTTTCTGCAAGGCGGTGCGGCGGCGCTTCATTCGAGATGAGTGTAAGAGTTGATTTTTCTCCTTGCGCAAAAGATCGCGCATGTTCCGGGCCCGGTTCGCCTCTTTTGTCTTGTTCCGTAATGAATTTGCTAATTTGGTCAATTTTACCTTTAGCTTTTCCATCTCATGCCGTATTGCTAATCCCTCTGGCGAGGATGTCCGTGTTTCCTCGGGGTGGTAGCTGATAGGTTATGGTGGGCCTTGGTGGCGTTAATCTGGCGCATAGACCTAACACTGTGTGCCCTCTGCAGCGCAGTGTGGCGGTTTCCCATTGCCCGGTGATAGACGCGTCGCCACGCGCGGTTTACAGTAGATTTTCGCCCAGTTGCGCTTGAGTCGTGTAATGCGTAATTAAGCTTTCCGATCGCGTTAACTGCCTTTTTAGGCAATGGCTACCTACATCCCTCCTGATCTCAGTCGCCTCGAAATTCCAACATCCGGGCACTTTGTATCGCTCAAACAATAGGTCAGATCTTCATTTTATACACGAGAGAATAATTTCTCTCGTGCAGAATTTTGATTAGTATCCCTGAGCCTGAGATATGAGTGTATACAACTACATATTACAAGAATGAGACATTTCTAAAAAATTCCGCACGAGAGAATCTTCTTAAAACATCATTTGGAACACATCTCCCCCCTCAAGCTAAAGCCCATCATGGGTCTATGTGGCTCCACAAACTGGTGCCATTCCGTACAGCGAGTGTCGGAGTTTAAAGTTGGCAGGCGTTGCCGGTACCCAGTCACAGTGGGAAGTTAAGAACCCCTGTTAATAACACGTGATTAATTACCAGTTAATTACCAATTTTTGGACCAACCCAGAATTTTGGTGGGTAATAACACGGCACGTGATATCAGCGCCCAACGGTCTGCCCTTACATAGGCTACCATTAAAATGCTCGCAAAAGGCACTGGCTTTAATTTGATCTACAGGAACAGTCTCGGGGCTCTTTCCCAGTTGTTTTGCGATGCCATTGGTGCAACTGGGGGCCGGAGGAAAAAATCAAAAAAATCGCAGCGGAAATATCACGTGATTGGGTCACGTGCGGGTATTAATTACAGTTAATATCCCAAGGGTGTAACCAACCGCTGGGGGGTGGGGTGTTTAACCCAGTTACTAACCCCCAAAAGTAGTTAATCCCCGAACCCTAGAAGCCACCTCCTCAGCCTGGTTCCTCCAAGGGCCCCAAGACTGGACACTGTCATGATCCATCCACAGGAAAACGCCATCGCCGCCATCTCTAATCACTGCAGCACTACCAGGCTCTAGGATGTGTGTAGGCCTTCTCTTGATTGAAACGCATGAATGCTGGACACTGGCACGACCGCGGGCAGGGTATGAACGGTGGAGTGGAACTAGTATCTGGTTTCATGCTAATATTCAGTATGTTCCAGGCTCCCTAGACGTGGTGCGAAATGCGGGTGTATGACGGACCCTCGAGCAGACAATCAATGAGACCCCCGTATGGCCCCATCGAAAAGTTTAAAGAATGTGATTCGTTTTATGCTCTTACCCTACTAAAGAAAATGCTCACATAGTGGAACCCACCCCACACCTCAACCGAATCCATCAGCACTACCTGGAGCAAATTGACCCAATTGGACGAGTTTCGTGGTTGCAAATGATCATTATGGTTCCGGCACGCATATTAAGTTCATTATTGGTCGCAAAATTGATTACGATTTTGGGCGCAGGTTCCTCGACCTAGATCTGCGGGTGGGGGTACTACTTTAGTACTGCAGAGATCTTCGCACTAGATTGTAGGATGATTTTCTAAAGGGCCAGTGGGTAGACGAGGAGGGGTCACATGGGACTGACCGAAAGTCCGGTTGATCTATGCTCTCGCGACATATCACAGGTACGTGGAGGATGCAAAATCATGTTTGTATATTCCGATGACCGCGCGGATCCAAGTGCTGACTAGTCTGACATATCCCACAGATCGCATTCTTGTACCTCGATCTCTCCTTAATTACAAAGAACTACAGGTTCACATCTAATTTTAAGCATGCGAAGTTTGGTCGTATTCACACCGAGAAATCGACGTTTCAATGTTGGAAGACCAGGTGACACTCCGAGTCCCTCGGATCGTCTGGGTATCGAATCATACAGGGGGGCTGCCGCGTTTCTTACACTGAACAATGGCGCCTTAGCACTATAACCTGTGGTTGCAGGTTCTCCAGCGATGATCTATGCACTATTCCCCGATAACAGATGTCCCCGAAGTTTTGGGATTTTCTGCTGAAGCTACCCCACGGGGTCGCATCTATTTGAGGAGACCCGATGGACGGGCAAGCTTGAATATCGCACCATTGACCCCTGTTTAACGTCAAGCATGTGAACCATTTGGCCATATTCGTATCGAGAGATCAGTATGTTGGAAAGGCCAAGTGACCCAAGCGATTGCGTGGGTGTTGAACCAATAACCTTTTACAATCGTTCGTGATCTAGAGGTTTGATGATTCTCCGCTGATCGCCCATCTGCGACACTTACTGTGATCCCGTGTTAAAGTCGCAGCGACCAATAGCAGATTTTCTGTGCCTTCATCTTTGCAGTCGTATTTTTAGGCACTCTGCTCGAACGATCTTTACAGGGCTGTTCAAAAATTGGATTGCAAATGAGGTGGTGGGACCGCTGCAGAGGTATAAAAGCACCAACCTTCTCACAACTACAGAACGGAAACGGACAATATGCAGTTCTCTATCATCCTCATCTTTGCCTCGCTTGCCCTCACAGGCTGTGCTGCCCCAAATGCCAAACGTACAGCCGCACAAATAGAGGCGGGTATTGCAGCAATTTCAGCGCAAGCAGACGCCTTGAGCTCAGCCACTGCTGCATTCCCTAGCACTGGCGGACCCCTCACCGCAGTAGTGGTACGCCCCATCCCTGCAAGAAAAACATCTGCTCAACGGCATGAAATCGTAGGCTATCCATAACGATGCAGTCAGCCTGGTATCCGCGATCAATGCCGGTACTAATGTTGTTGAGGTTAGTACAAATGATATTTTTGCTTCATTATTCTGATTTAATGGATTGCAAGACGACTGCACTTCCCGTCGCAGAATCCGACGGCCAAACAATCCTCGCGGCTCTCCAGGCTCTCCAATCCAAGATCCTGAATGTCCTGGTTCAATTCGTCGACAAAGTAGCCCCCTTCGAAACTATCACGATAGTTGGCGGAACGATAGCTGGCAGAGTCACTGCTCTCGTTCTTCAAGATCTGGAAAATCTCCAGAAGAGTATTGATTCGTTCCTGCGTATATCGACTGTCGCCGAGCCGGTGTGTGATAATTTGGGTGGATACGTTAAACGCCTCTCTGATCGAGTTTACAGGCCGACCTCGAAACGCAGGTCATTGCTATTCAGAACAATCTCGATGCGGCCTTCACGACCGCCATTGGGGTCTACGTACAAGCACAGTGATCATCATGTATACATCTAAGGATCGCGGCAGATTTTAGTGTTTCCTCGATGTAAATCCCAGCATATAATGAGATACGGACTATGCTGTCACGTCAAGCACACAGGAGGTGGTGAACGAATCTCATTTATTTGCCAATGAATGGTTTTGAGCAAAATTTCAGTCTACGCACCTGGGGGTTTTTTTTGAAAAAAATTCACTTATTCAACGACAAACGCAGCTCAGGTGCACGTCGCTCGGCAGTGATGTTGGGAAAAGTATCATAGCTGGTGGCGCAATGCATTGTGGGATGAATAAATGGATATATATGGGATAAAGATAATAGATTCCCACATTTCGAGCATCGCAGATACCCCCGATAGCTGCGAGCTCCTGGTGCGCGACATGCGTACTCCTGGTGGATTTTTACTCATCCTCCGACGAATTGAGGGCCTCCACGAGTAACGGCATCGCGAGGGGGACTGGGGAGCTCGTTTCCGCCGTCAGCTATCAGCCTAAGTCTCGGAGTCGCGCGTGGGGGTGCGGGTATACGAAGCAGAAGAGGAGCTGCCAGTGCGCGCATTGCCAGGGTTTGAGCGTCCAAAGGATTTATATTAGAATCAATACCCTGAGCCTCAAATGTGTGCGACGGACGCAGGCTTGGAGGGAAGCCCTCACAGGGTTCCATGGTCTAAAAAACGGTCCGATTCCTGGGGAGGGTATATACGTATAAGTTTTAGTCAAGGGGGAAAGTTCCAGCCTCCAGGATTGAGGCGGGAAAATCTTGAGTGTGCGATTCTTGGCTGGAGATAAAGGAGAGATAGGCGCCGCATGAAGGAATAGGAGGGCCATTAGTCTGAGAGTGCGGAGGGGTCCAACGACGGCTGAGGCTTTGGAGGCCAATGCCTGCCAATGCGGAGCAAGACTCCCTCTTCACTTAGTCATCACATCATGCACCGTTTAGGAATGTACTTGTTCACGTCTAACTTGAAGCATGTGAACTACTTGGCTGTATTCATACCGAGAAATCAACGTTTCAACATCGGAATGGCCAACTGATACTCCAAGTCCATCGAAGCGTGTAAGTATCAAACCAATGTACGGGGACCGCCTTGTTCAAGCCTTTGGACCTGAAGGAATATTTTGTCCACCGCTCTTACATTGGGCGGTGGCGCCCTAGCACTACAACCTTGGCCGCAGATTCTCTAGCTATGGACGTTATTCTCCACCCACGGATAGCCAGGAGCTCGATGATGATTCTCCGCTGATTTTCCATCTGCGATATTTACTACGACCACCGCGTTAAAGTCACTGGCAGCGCGACCAATAGCCGTGTTTCTGTGCCTTTATCTCGTCGTTCTCATATTTTTAAACCTCCTACTAACTTAGAATGAAACGGGGCCATAACAGGGGTATAAAAGCACCAGCCCACTTACAACCTCAGCACAGAAACAGACAACATGCAGTTCTCTACTATTATCCTCGTTTTTGCCTCGCTTACCCTCACAACTTTCGCCGCTCCGAATGTTAAACGCACAGTTGCACAAATAGATTTGGATCTTTCAGCAATGGCAGAACAAGCATTCACCATAGCCAGAGCCGCTTCTGTATTCCCCGACACTGGTGGATCCATCGCTCAAGCAATGGTACGCCCTATCCCTGTAGGAAAAATATACACTCAACATCGTGAAATTCCAGAGCATCCATAACGATGCAGTTAGCCTGGGATCCATCATCGACAGTGGCACCAATGATGTCGAGGTTACCATAAATGATATTTTTTGCTTCGCCACCTTGATCTAATGAATTACAAGGGGACTCCAGCTCCTGTTTCTGAATCCGACGGCCAAACGATCATCAGAGATCTCCAGGGCCTCGGATCCGCGATCCAGGAAGCCGTGGGTGGACTCGTTAACAAAAAAGCAGCCTTCCAAGCTGTCGTTACCACGCCGATCGACGCAATCATCACTCTTCTTCTTCAAGATATAAAAAACCTCCAGACGAGTACTGATTCGCTCATGCTTGCGTTGACTAACATTGAGCCGGTGTGTAATAATTTACTAGGTTTAGATAGCATGTTACACACCCCTCTGATCGAATCCACAGGCTGACCTTCAAAGTCAGGTCACCAATATTCAGATGATTACTGATACGGTATTCTCAATCGTCATTGAACACTTCGTATAACTACCACGTATACACATTTAAGGATTGCAGCAGTATTTACTTCCTCGTTTTAAATCTCAATGCGAATTCGAACCTTTCTTTTCGCAAAGGATTGCGTCTGATTTTATCGACGAGTTTGGTTTCCACACACGCTCTCATCCGCACACCCACGCTTTGTGATGTATAAGCAGCAATATTAATGGAGCGAGTAAACGAGCCATAACCGCAACGAAGGGTTGCCGACAATCGTGCGGTGGTGCTCGGCGTTTGCATTAATGGATGGATTCATCCCATGGCGCTGATAGCTGCCTGCAGAATGCCGCGATCAAGGCCAGCTGAGTAACGTGTGCGTGTAAAAAGGCTCAAGGCACTACATATAACTTCGTGTTTGGTACACCAGTGGCAGGAAATGGCGGAGGGGCGGGGGTTCCCCCAATGGCAGCGACTCCAAGCTCCTGATAAATCTATACGCGATTGAGAGTTCCCTGTCTTCCCACCATTATGGAGATTCCGTTGAGCTTTTTGAACACTATGTTGGCCATAGCGTTCAAAAAGCTCAACGGAATCTCCATAATGGTGGGTTAACGTGATACACGAAAAAATCAACAGTCCACCAGGTTGCCATCCGTCCTGCGACATGCATGGGGCAAAGCCTGAGGCAAGCGCTCCCGAGGCCTGGGCGTGCAATTCTTGGCTGGATGCAAGGTGGTTCCTAGTCCAAAGATGGCCGACGTCGACGCGAGCAACGAGCAGAATTCCGCTGACTCATCATATACGAGACGGAATTTGTGACCCCCAAACAAAGAACGACTCTCACGTCTTGCCATAACTGTGCGAATCGTTTGGCCTACTATTCACACCGAGAAATCAATGTTTCAATGTTGGAAAGACCAAGTAACACCCCACGTCCATCGTTCAGCTTTCTGGATTTGAAGAAATATCTTTCCCGCCACTCTTGCATTGGGAGTGGCCGCCTAATACTATAACCCATGCCAGGTCCAACTGCGAGCTCTCCAGCAATGATCTACGAACTATCTTCTGACTATTTGTTTGGACCTGGCCCTAACTTTGATGTCTCCGCTGACCGGACATCTGCGACATTTACTGGGATCACCGTGTTAAAGTCGCAGCGCGACCAATAACCTGTTTTCTGTGCCTTTATCTCAATCATCATCTTCTTTGTTTTTGTATTTTTATGCCTCTCACCTTCTGAATAAGATTCTATTCCCAGACGGTGCGAGCGATCTTTATGAAACACTATTCAAAGATTAGATTGCAGCCGATAGGATTAGAGGTACAAAAGCACTAGCCCTCCCACAACTACAAAGCGGAAATGTACAACATGCGGTTTTCTATCATCTTCGTCTTCGCCTCACTCACCCTCGCAGGCTTTGCTGCCCCAAATGCCAAGCGTACGGTTGCACAAATAGAGATGGACCTTATAACAATTACAGATCAAGCGGAGGCCTTGGCCACAACCACCTCTGAATTCTCTGGGTCCCTCGTTGAAGTACTGGTAATATGTCCTATCCCTGTGGGAAAAGCATATGCTCAGCAGCATGAAATTATAGACGATCCATGCCGATATAGTCAACCTGGGATCTGCCATTGACGCGAGTACCAATGATGTCAAGGTTACCATAAACAATATTTTTCGCTTCATCATTTTGATGAATGAATTACAAGGGAACGTCACTTCCTATCGCCGAACTCGACGGTCAAGCGATCCTTGTGGACCTCCTGATGTTCCAACCCAGGTTCCAGTTTGCCTTGTTTGAACTCGGTAACGAAAGCGCGGCCTTCAAAGCCATCACACAGGTTGGCACAGTCCCCACTCTCATTCTTCAAGACCTGCGAAACCTCCAGAAGAGTGCTGATGCATTCTTATCTGCATTGACTACCACCGAGCCAGTGTGTAATTTGAGCGGATAAGTTCAACGCCCCTCTGATCCAATTTACAGGCCGACCTTCAAGCTCAGGTCGTTAATATCCACAACGCTATTGATGCAGCCTTCACAACCGCTATTGCGGCCTACTCATAAATATATGACCATCATGTACACCCTTAGGATTGTAGTAGCTCGTCGACTTACATTTCAACGTGGATTCGAACCTTTCCTAGCCCCTCATCCGACCGCCTCAAGAATCATAGTTGTATTATTTCTTTCGCCCTAGCCATAATCCCAGAACGTTCAGAACTGGCCCGGCAGCCCACTAAATCCCTCCAAAATTCAAGTTCATGGGGTCTTGGTCACACAGAATGATATTCATGAGGATATAGTATGAAGCGAAAGCGAACAGCACGATTCAATTCGTGACTATGATGCCCATCTGCGCTTGTCGACCTGCGCACGCACGCTTACATCCCACTCCTCCCCTGCCCCCATTGACCTAAGGCATATAGCAGGGACTCTGCATTGGTTCATGCGTGTCAGCGGGGTGCAGTGAGACGAGACGAGGCGGAGATGATGATGGTATTAGGATAAGGTACACAACGAGTACATAGACGATCTATGTACGAGGCATGAGATAGTTCACATATAGCCGGAGGTAGCGTACATATGGACATTTAGTCCAACAATGCGACGCAGGCCACGCGGATGGGGCTCACGAAGTATCAATGGGGACCGGCGGGATTTCGCTGATTCTGGCAGGCCGGGACGTGCGCGAGAGCGCGATCCAGTCTTGCATGCCCTGCTATGTTTTATGGAGAGTGTGCATGGGTGATGGTGCGACTGCGGGCGGGGTGCATGTGGTTAGGAGTGGGGATAGGATGTTGGGTCTCCCCTTTCGTGAAGTCTGCACGTTCTGACTCCATCTCTGCCGGTTACGTTGTGACGTTGGTGGTGGACCGCAGTGACTTACTGCAGGGGGTGCACGGGTGCATAAGGTATTATAGTTTCACATTTGGTGTTCCAGCAGCGCGATATGGCAGGGAGCGAGGATATATAAGGATGTGAGGCATGGTGGTATTTATACAAGTGCGTTAGATGTATAATCGCATGTGGTGCATAGATGACTCTGTAGATGGCAACATGCGATGCGAGATGGAGAAAGCCTAGGACTACCCTCGGGCCTCCGATGACGGCAAGCTCCTGGTACGCCGTATGCACGCTCCTGATAAATCCGCGCGCGTCCCCAGGTGAGCCGAGGGCCTTGATGAGTAGCAGCGCCGCAGGGAAGATGGGGGAGCTCGTTTTTACTGAACCATTGTCAGCTCGCGTGGGGGAATTGAAGTGGGAATGCACGCACCTCGGTAGCTCGTTTTCCGTCGCCTGCAGCAGGGACAAACTCGCGCCCGGGACCGGCGACATCCACGCTATCATGGCACCACTAGCATCTGCAAGTTGCACTGCTACTTTTCCCAGTGATCCACTCTCTTGCCTACAAATATCTCTCATCGAGTGGCCCCAGTTGTTTTTATGTGACTATTCGGGTAGCACTGAATGTCATGTCCATGGTATGTGTCGACTCCAGATTGACGGAATGAGGAATTGGAACCAGTAGAGTCTACCTATGTCTATCAGCGCATGTATTCCAGTCGAAATGTAGAATGTAACACGGACATGACCTCGGCGAAGAAGACAGAATACATCTGGCATGCCCTGAGCTCCACGGATATTCGTGTCATGCGCGTGACCAGTGTTGAGTTCTGACTGTTCTGTGTCGCGTTCTGTAGCGCGTGGGCAGGTATGGAATGGATAAGCGAACCACATACCAAGGTGATGGGTTGCCAACTATCGAATTCTGCAACCGAGAGCTCTCCGTCTTCCCCCTCCCTTTTCTCCCTAGTGAAACACAGGGCAGAAGCTCCATGTTCTCGTGTACCTGGCAAAAGAAGATAATCATATAATGGGACCCGGAAATTGACGATTAAGTGATTCTCGTGATTGCAGATGGTATGCGCCAGGTAACAAATGTTCTGTCAATGTTATTATTAGCTGCAAACTGAATATCAACCCAGATCCGTGGGTGGAAACGCATCGAGTACCTTGATGTTGATAGAGATATTCACAATAGATGCCAGTGGTGGGACAATTTTCTGAAGGACCAATTTGAGTGAACTTTCAAGAACAAACGGAAGTAGCGAATTGAGGTCACATGGGAAGGCAAAATCTGATCGGCCCGGGTCAGCTCTCTTGCAACACCACACTGGCAGCGCCACGCGACTTCAAAAGCTTCGGCTAGTGTTGGCCGGCTCCGAGTCGTATCCCGCAGGGTTGCACCTCCCTTGTGTCTAGACGGCGATCATGATATCCTGGCACTACAGGCTCACTTCTCAAGCATGTGAATCGTTTGGCCGTTCTCGTATTTTTAGGTCTTCCATTCTCCTTTGGGCAGGATCCTGGTGCGAGCGATCTTTATAGAATTGACGTTGATGTTGATTGCAATAAAGTTGATTGCAGCTGGTGGTGAAATAGGACTGTGATGGAAGCATAAAAGTGTCTGCCTTCTCACAGCCAACAACGGGAACAGACAATATGCAGCTTTCTACCATCCTCGTCTTTGCTTCGTTCGCCCTGGCAGGCTTTGCTGCCCCAAACGCCAAGCGCACGGTCGCGCTGATAGAGGCCGACATCGCAATAATTTCAAAACAAGCGGGCGTCTTGGCCGCAAACACTTCTGCATTCCCCAACGCTGGCGGATCCCTCGGCGCAGCACTGGTATGCCTCATACCCGTAGAAAAAAACACACGCTCAACGGCGTGACATTACAGAATATCCACGAAGATATAGTCAACCTGGGATTCGCCTTTAACAACGGCCTTAGTGATGTTCAGGTTATTATAAATGATATTTATTACTTCATTATTTTGGTCTAATGAATTACAAGGGGACTCCACTTCCCATTTCAGAATCCGACGGCCAAACAATCCTCGCGCTCGCTACCCAGCTCCTCGAACCCAGCATGTTAAATGCCTTGGCCGAAATTGTTGATAAAGGGAATGCCTTCCAGAATACCCCGCCGGTTGGCGATATCCCCCCTCTTATTCTCCAAGATATGCAAGAACTCCAGAAGAGTACTGATGCGTTCTTGCTTGCATTAGCTGCCGCTGAGCCGGTGCGTAATAATTTACATGGGTGGATATGCGCAACACCCCTCTGATCTAATTTACAGGCCGATCTTCAAGCTCAGATCACTGCTATCCAGACTAGCCTTGATATAGCTTTCATGGTCGTCATTATGGCCTACACCAACTTGTAAATGTATGACCATCACGTATACACATTTAAGGATCGCGATGGCGTTTACTTTTTCAATTAAATCTAACGCGTAGATTTGAACCTTTCTTGGCCCGCTTTCCCTTCGCCCTGGTCATGGTTCCAAGTTCTCGCGGATGCTATTCTTTGACTACAAATGACCCGAGATTCGAAATTAACAAAGCTACTTCACGATAATTCTCTCCTGACTGCCCTTTTGCGACATTTACTGGAACCGCCGTGTTGAAGTCGCAGCGTGATCAATACTAGCTCAATGTTTTGTGCCATCGTTTCTATGTTCTCGTATAGTGCAAGCGACAAGTTGTCAAAGAAGATATTAGTGAAACTCGTCTGGACCTTACTTAATCGACTCGTTGGCGCCGCTGCTTAGAGCAAACAACGACCGGCGACTGAATTTCGTGATTTCAAGACAATCATTATAGTGGCCAGGTGATGGTGCGCATATCTTCATTATTAGTCACAAAATGAGTACGATTTTAGACACGAGCTGCTCGGTCTGGATCCGCGAGTAGCGGGGTACCTTGATGCTGATGGAGCCTCCACATTCAACTTAGATGGTGGGATGATTTTCTGAGGGCCCAATGGAGGATGAGCAGGAGTGGAGAATTAGGGTCATGGGGTGAATTGAAAATCTGATTGATATGTTCCCTTGCTATATCATAGTCGAAGTCCCAGGTACGAGTTGAGGATGCAAACCAAAACCCATGTCCGAGTCCGTGTCATCCCGGTAATCACGCAGATCCAAGCACAAATGTGAACTAATCGTATCCCATTGTAGGCTCACGTCTAACCCTAAGCATACAGATCAGTTGGCTATATTCACGCAGAGAAAACGAAGAAATATTTTGTCCACCGCGTTTACTATAACCCATGTTCGTGGGTTCTCCTGCTATGCTACAGGCACTATCCTCCGACCATGGATGCCCTAGGTACTCGAAACTACTAAAGCCATCCCACGGCGATTCTCCGCTGACCACGCATCTGCAGCATTTCAGACCACCGTGTTAAAGTTGCAACGCAACTAATAGCTAGTATTATTTTTCCTTCATCTCATCTGTCTTTATTCTCGTATTTTTAGGCCTCCTACTCTCCTGTGGACGTAATTCTACCCTTAGATAGTACAAGCCTCGATCTTTACGGAATTGCTATTAAATTGCAGCCGATGAACGGAGGTATAAAAACACCAGCCCTCTCACAACTATGAACAGAAACAGACAACATGCAGTTCTCCATCGTCTTCGTCCTTGCCTCGCTTGTCCTTACGGGCCTTGCCACCCACATGCCAAGCGCACAACCACACAAATTGAGGCGGATATTGCAGCAATTTCAGCGCAAACAGATACCTTGATCTCAGCCATCACTGCATTCGGCACTGGTGGATCCCTCCTCACGGCACTGGTACGCCTAATCCCCGTAGGAAAACGTGCACGCTCAGCAGCGTGAAATTATAGACTATCCACGCCGAAACAGTCAACCTAGGATCTGCCATGAGCATTAG